>JBAJFG010000552.1:0-45525 GCA_037903475.1 Ancylostoma caninum | reverse complement strand
AAATTTCCTTAAAAATGAACGTTCAGTACGCGGATTTGCGTTATTTTCGTTCCACGGCTATCAGTCATAGCTCAAAATGTTCTATGGACCAAACCAGGTGCTGCGAAGAACAATGGACTGAGCTACTACCCCTAATCTCAGGATGAGGAGTTATGAACGTTCGTTTGGAGAGCAAATAAAAACTTTTTCCTAACGAAAGCTAAGCAGCCCAATTTAGGAGGTAATTTTTTCTTCATCAATGGCTCTATGCCTTCTCCCACACAGACAACCAATACTGTCAAAAGAGGGCTCGGCTCGCTGTGGGCCGAAATAGCGACCCACTCAAATTTTGGTTCCTTCGAACTTTCTGAACTTTTCCTCCTCTGAACAATGATTAGTTCACGGGAGCAAACAATATTTTGATAGTGTCAAGGCTTAGCTGTGAGGCGGTGACTTGAAAGATATCCGCATCTAAATTTGGCAGTAGATGCACGCTGCCACCACCCAAGAAGTGGTGGCAGCTAGGACAGAGACACCTATATTTTCTGGCAGAGCAAACTGTACACTTTTCCATTTTAGGCTGGGATGGCAAGAGAAGGTCTCGCTAGTGAGCTGAATTACACTCAATATTGAGATTTTCGCATCGCACAACAAAAAGTCCCCGTTCTGAACAACTATAAAATAAGAACTAATTTATCCGTCGCAATACCGATCAAAGTGCTCAGCGAGCATGGAGAGTTGTCTTGAAATTTTTGTTACATGTCACTCATGCCCCCCCCCCCTCCCCCTATTTCTGATGTAATGCCACGCTCATACATTCCACGTCGTTAGAAGTCAAGAACTCTTGTATTCTCTTCAATTCGCCAGCTTTCCTCGGAAGCTCGTGACAAGCTGCTGGGTACGAAACTGTACTGAATACTTACAATTTAAAAAAAACCCCTATATTTTCTATTTTCAAGGCGTCGCGAAGTTCGTCGCGCACCTTTTCGCGCGCGGTGTGCGGCAAAATCGGGGTAGAACGAAAAATGTTGGTAACCCAATGTTCAAATATGAGATTCGTAGATGATTTTGTTAAGGGTGCTAGCTCAGTTTACTGCTCTTCTCAGCACCTGGTTTGGTCCATAAAACATTTCGCTGCAGAAATTAATTGTCATGGAACGAAAAGAACGCAAATCCACTTTCTGAACATTCCTTGTTGACGAAGTTAGTACTGGTATTGTACTAGATTTCCTTGTTCTGTAATTGAAATCGTGTTTTGTATAGTATTTAGAATTGCTTGCTTTTTATCCTCTTATCTTTAATTAATTCTTTTGATTGCTTCAGGTGCAGCTAGTTATAAATTCGTAACAATAATTCACCAACTGAACTAATTGCGTTTACACTATGCCAAACCTACAGTAAACCAGGCCCAAAAATACTTCCTCCAATCGTGGCGGGGATAGATTATGCCAGGTTGTATTCAGTAAATCATCTGCTTTGAATCAGTAGGAACCATGGAACCGTTTCGGGAACCTTCCCGGGTCACGCCGCTTGTTGCATCAGTTACCTTTGTACCCTTTGATCACCAGTCACCCCGAGGGCAACGGGAGTTCAACGCCAATTTGTCAGAGATATCTCAAGAAAACATCAATTACACATCAGAAACACATTGAATTTCACATCATGAAACACATGCTACTCAAAAGTACGCTGTTTACCACCAATTTGTCAGATCACAATCACATGTTTCGAGTAATACGGTGTTTACAGTACAGTAAGGGTTGTAAAGGTTGTTTGGGAATCTTTAGCCTTGTCATGTCACCTATTTTCTCTCCTTAGAACACACGCTTTTTACAGTTATGTACAGCTGCCATAAGCTGTAAGTAACTGATGTATCGAGGTAGTTACTTTGAACCGTGATGGCTCTGGTGCCTCTTCGTGCTATGTAGTGGAGTTTTTGCGTTGTGGGTGGGTTACACTGGGAGAATTCGAGGAATGCAGCGAAAAACTGCAGTTACTTATCATAACGGGTGAGCAACTTTTTAGTGCGAATAGGACGAGAGCGCTTCTTTTCCGTTGAAGTTCAGGTTTTCTTTCTTTTTTTCTACAGTTTCTGCAAAATAACTCTGTGATTTTTTGATCATAACATCGCTGAATTTTTATCTTGTTCTCAGTATTGTTGAGAGTCTGAGTGTTTGATAACTGGTGGAGATTCACCTCTCTGTGCTGCTTGAGCTATCAAATTGTGCACGCTACTGAGAAATAGACACCTCTTGTTCGTTTATTTATTTATTTATTTATATTTATTTATTCTGAGGCGAACAGCAATGTCCCACATGATGAACAGCTAAGAGAAAGCATACATGAGGCTAAGAGTTTATATGTAAGCTATACATAGCATAAAAACCAGACAAAAAACACAAGAATGTTTCCTATCAAGCCAGCGTGAGGATTTCCGGAATTCGCCGACTTATTAATCTATTTATTCATTTATTTATTTATTCATTAACTTGTTTATTTACTTCAAGGCGTGAAACAATAGCACTAAAGCAGTAGAAGCCCATACAATAGTGTTAATGTGAACAAGAGCATGGAGAATCTGACGAGCCCCCAAAGAACCTCTTACTAAGCCCCTTCGATATTTCTGGATCCCACCCCCTCCCCTTCCCACCTTTCTTGCGTAAAATTATTGCATCCTATCATGTTGTCAAGCAATTCGTCCAAAGTTTCAACTGAGTCCTTCTACCTCTACTCACGCTTCAATGCTTCCCACCTATTAGTTCCATAGCGAGAGCATGTCACTGGTAAATTTTTAACGATTTTTCAGCTTCTCCCTGTCGGTGTTGGGATTTGAAAAAAATTTGGCGACAGCTTCACGCAGATTGTACCCCTTTACTCTTACTCTACAACTTTAATTTCCTGTCCAGCTAAGCAGTTTAAACCTATAGAGCTCAAGGTGCTGTACTCTTACAGCTTAATAATCATAAGGCTGTATGAACTGAGAAAATCTTTGTGATAAGAAGAATTGGTGGCTTATTTTAGCTCTCGCTCTACAACAAGGATAAGTAAACGTTTGCTAGACGATCATTGATCAGCCATGAGCTATGTTGCCGTACTTAACGTCTCGTTTTCCAGTGAAAATTCTGCAGAAGTCCTTCAGTCTTTGGTCAAAAAATTTTCGGAGCTTCCTTGGCTTTCTCGACGTGGTGCTGTTCTACGGGAGTACGCATTAGTGCAATTTTTTCAATACTTTAATGATTCCTGACGGATGTTTTCTGGCAGTCGCTGCGCTTTCTTCATTAACGCTAGAGAGCTGAACGTTTTTTTAAAGATATCAATAGATATCAATAAGATATAAATACCCGTAACAGTTGGCTAGGCAAACAGATTCAAACAAATTATCAGCTCGTTAATTTTCCGCTTAACCGCAGTGGCTCAGGTGACGTTTGAAGGTTCAAAGGTAAGCACCTCACCTTTGAACCTTCAAACGTCACCTGATCCACTGCAGTTGGCCGGAAAATTAACGAGCTGATGATTTGTTTGAATCTGTTTGCCTAGCCAGCAGTTAAACTGTCTGTGGCACAGCTCAGGTATCAGGTTCTCGCTGCAGATCATCTGGATCGGCCCTCTCGGTGTCTGAACAACCACATCACTCCTAATTCTTTCCCAAAATCCGTAGCAAAGCACCAGAATCACTGGGAGTACACGAATTTGAACTTTGAGGCAATAGCTAGAAAGCTCTCCAGCGCTTAAGGTAAGGATAGGCCAATTCCTACTCTTGATACGCCGAGGTGACTTTAAACTTAAACTGATGTTGAAGTAGAAAAAGTCATTTTTTGTGTCCTTTCATGTCCATAAAGAAAGCAAGGGACAGGCGTAGGATAAGTGTGAACTGGCATTCTAGTCTGCCTGATCAAGAAAGACTGTTTGTTTTCTCTTGCCCTAAGTGAGTTCATCTATGTATCTTGCTACATGTCTGCAACTTTTTACCTGCCCCTTTTGTCGAAGTTCTGCAGCTTTTCCAGTGTAGGAGATTGATGGGAGAGATTCTTTTCACCTTTAGAAAATGCATGCTCTGCACGATATGCATGAGTTTCTGTTCGAATTTCAACCATGAAGTCGTCACAACGAAAGTGTTGAGGAACACAATGAATATTCTCTTGAAAAACGACGAAACAAATGAGAAAGGAGTATAAGTACATAGCGAAATGACAACAAAGGATTTTCACTAGAGAAATTATAAATATTACGAAATTTAAAGCTTTTTTGTAATAAATGGAAACGGATAATGAATGTCAGTCTAGCCAGTTTATGAGTATCCTAAACCTATCCTAAATCTCTCACGCGGTCATAGAGTAGGAATTTTTCATTTTCAAATTTTGCAGAGATTAAAGTAAGGATGAGCTCAGGTATACCCTGTCGCTTGCCTTCCACGAACTTTTCCTATAGAAAGCCAAGATTAACACATTCGCGACAACGCAGATTTTCCGCTCAGGGCCACTTTAGACCAAAGCGAGTTTGCGCTTGTTTCTCACTGGATTTGCGAGAATTAGGGCATATTTGAGGTGCTGATCATAATTTTGCCATCCATTTTACTTAGTAAAGCAATTCTGTAGTGTTACTGTATGTATACTGTAGAAACTGTAGAAAGACCTTTTTCTATCAGAATTCAGCCAAAATCTGCACAGGAGGGTAATTTTACATACAGATTAAGAATATGAAATCCATTGTCTACCGTATCGCTTCACTGCGGGGTTACTGTAATCATACTGTAGGAACTGTGGGAAAGGTTTTTCATCAGAGTTTGCCCGAAAATGGGGATATTGTACACTCTGAAGTTCGTGTTCTCAAATTCGTGTTCAGCATGTTAGAAGCCCCCACCTGCCAAAGTTTCACTGAATTTGGTGGACAAAATGCATCTACAGTATGCCTACGGTAACCCTACTGTACTGCGCTACGGTACAAAATGAATGTCAATTTCGTACTCGGCATGTCAAATAACCCCACTTGCCAAAGTTTCACTGAATTTGCTGAATAAAATGCATCTACAGTATGCCTACAGTAACCATACGATAACGCTACAGTAACCTTAGAGTACTGCTCTACGGTGCACGACTGAGGACGTATTTATGTTCAGCACGTCATGTAACCCCAAAGTTCAAATTTGCTGTAGGTGTTGTGAGAAAATACATCAACAGCATCTACAGTATGACTACAGTAATCCTACAGTAACGCAGTTACGGTACAAAATGGATGCCATTTCCGTGTTCAGCGGATAGAATAACCCCTAGGGGCAGAATTTGGGGGAGCTCCACCTAAGAAAAAGGGATAAAACGGATACGACCAACCGGTGGGTCGTATTGTCCTCTACGTAACTTCCCGTACGACCCACCAGTGGGTCGTATTGTCCGTTATGTGTTAAGCTGTTATGCTTGAATTCTCATACTCAAAGCAGGATAATATGAAGACGTCATATCTGAGCATAGATTTATTTACGATTCAAGACGAAAAACAGAGGGAAACAACAGTTGTTGAGGATGTGATGAGTCATACTTTGAGTCTGAAATATCGCGAGACCCTATGCCAAGAAAATTTGAGAAAAATTCCTAATTGCTTTCATGACTCAGTTGTTATGTTCTGAACGAGGAGTTGTCTGACGACAAAGGTACCGTTTCACATTTACTGAAACAATTCTTTAAAAAGGACATTGCGTAACTGACAGATCAAATGAAAATCGAATAGATATTATAAATTCAATGATAAATATAGAAACTAATCTGGAAAATGAATATTCCGCCATCTAAAAGCTTTACGATCCTCATTTTTGTTTTACCAGAGGCAAGCTCGGGCATTATTATTCCTTAATAGTCTGATTTTCGACTTGTTCTGATTCGAGTAATCGAATATTCTATAGATCAAATATATCTAATACACTGTTAGATTAACTTACATTATTATTAACTAACAAGTGCATATGCATTAGGAAAGAATTTGACATTAACGCAAGGTGGTGAGGATCAGTGGAAGGCTGTTGCTCCTCTGTTCCCATCCGCTCTAGACACGCATTTTTTTAAGGATTTTCAAGGAAAGATCGCCCCCTAATGCTTGAAAAATCCAAAGAAGTAAGGCTGTTTTTCAATCAGTGCGAGAAGTCTACATACCCAGAAGAGGATAAAGGAGGAGAGGAAATTGACATTTCTGAATTTGTGATAGTTTTACGATGAGTTGTTGTGCTTTTGCTGACGTGATGGTGATGCAGTCATCATTCAAAAATTCTTAATGGCCTCCAAATTCTGAATAAATGGGCTTGACGTCAGTGATGGCCTTAAATTTGCCAATGAAAGAAACAAATTTGCCTCTAACATACGAACGTTGTGTCACGGATGATAGGAAGAGTGAAAAATATTGCTTATATTTGACATCATCAGGGAGATATCGCATAAATTTTCTGGATACATCTATTATTCCAGCAATCCTGTGCATGCTTTTCATGATGAACTGATGATTATTGCTTTTTTTCAACATAATCCAAGCGTGTAGCTGTAGTGCGGTATACTTGAGTAATCAGCGCCTAAATCCTCTCTTACTTCTTCCCCTCTCTATCCTTTTCTATTTATATTTCAAAAGGACCCACATAAGACATGATTTAGTACAAAACAGCATCTATCTGCACAGAAGGGACAGCTGCATAGCCTGTATGTAGGTTGCTATTTTTCCCTGCAATGTCGTGTATTGCAAATTGGATGGCCCGGTTTTTCAGACACCGTTTCTTGCTGCTTCTCCGTCCATAAATACTTGTCCTTGTTCTATTCTTGCCCTTCCTGGATGTTCCACATTCTCACACGTCCTTCAAGAAGCTTATTGGGAACGTGTTTCCTTCTGGGAAGTTCTTGTCCGCAAGTTGACTTTATATTTGCTCAGCCATCATTTCCTTAGAGGATCCCACGTACTCTGAACTAGGTGTGTTTCTTCGAATAAGCCTGTAGTTTTTCACAAGGTGTGCTGCTGAATATAGCTTATCTGACACGCTTTTTTGGGCATGCCACTCATGGTGTTCACAAATAAGTAATTGAATAATAAATAATAATAATAAGTAAATAAATTAATTAATTAATGCTCTTGCACTGCTCCGTCACTATTGCCAAATTTTGAGTTTCTATCTTTTTATTGCCATGAAAACTTCAGTTTTCACGAAAAAAAAAGAAATATGAGTGATGAGAATTTTCATCCTTAAATCGTCTTAAGTCATGTACTTATGATATTATTATAGCTATGATATATACATAGTATTTACGTACATATCGTTCCTGTCGGTTACTTTGCTTCGTTTATTTTTCACCTGCACTGCTTGTTCACTTGTTGTTCACGTGTGATTGAGGCTCCCCTGAGATATTTCCGAGAATTTTTCCTGGCATGCATGAGCTTTTCAGCAATCCGCTGTTACGAAAACAATGACGAACAGTTGAAGCAACAGGTTCCTGGAAGAAGACAAAAAGTTAGAGACCACTGTGTTTCCATAGCCTCTGATGCATTCCAATAGAAACTAGAAGTTCAAAGAAAATAATACACCAAGGATCAATCTGAATTTGCTGAATATCAGGAAAGAAATAGCTGCAGCCTTGGAGGTAAAAATGGGCAGCAGGGACTATTGTTATACGAGTTCAGACTACACGACTTTATACGACTTCCATGTTTTAGAAAACGTCCCCTGAACCGTTGGAAAGATCATTAAATCACCTTTTTCTGTGTTCAAAAGCCACTTGAATTATTTTTTTCTGGCCGAAGTACTACACCTATATGGAGGGAAAATGGCCACAGAATCCCGCTTGGCTACAGAATCCGGGTGCGTGATACTGTCTTTTCCATCCATGACCTTATCCTTCCTGGGAAAAACCCCCCACGCCATTCTTCCCTAAACTCATTTATTCAGTTATTTCTGACCTATCCACTTCTAGCTCCCTAGTTCTCGTTCACTTTTAGCTTCCATGGTCCCCCATTTGTAACCCTTGACTTCTATCGTAATACGGCGGCAAAAGGCGATATTTGTGGATTTTGCAGAATTTTTCACAATATCCACTCATTTTTGGAAGTTTTACATGGTACAGGGAAGACAGGGCGTTGCTACTGCTCTGCGATTGGTCCATCCAAGAACATTCGGACCCGTCTATGTCAGCTGGTCCGGCATTTGCGTATAACATCATGTACTAGTGGCAGACGGAAGGAGAAGTGAGATGGGGGGATGGAACGTGGGAAAAAATTAGAAAAATTGGTGTCTCTGTCCTTTTGAGGGCCTGAGACGTTGGAACTACAAACATACGGTTATTAAAGTTATTATTCCATTTATTAAATAATATACTGTTCAGAAAATACTATATTACTACTGATATATACTAAAATACTATATATATATTTAGAAAATAGTAAAAGTAAAGAAGTAAAGATCAGCTCGCATTTGAAAAAAATCTACCTGACTCCTCCTCCATCCTCCGTTGCTATTTTTGTGCATGTGAAACACTTAATTTCATGAGGTGATCGCTTTTTGAAAAATAGACCAATCCTGAGTCAGTGGTAACGCCCATCTGCTCTCAAAATGTAGCTCCAACTTTAATAGTTGCTCTGCCAGTTCCTCTTGCGTAAGGTGGAGAATATCCACAGTTGGCTTGCGACACTTCTATGCCCATCGAAAGTTACCACCCCATTAATTCTAATGATACATGTGCCCTGGATTTCTTCCATGGTTCTGCCACCAGCTGTTGATTAACGGTGCATGAGCTGTTCATTGACGAGTCCTCCATAAAACAACCGGCTGAGGGCGGGAACGTGGCGAGCTCAAGCACGAATCGGCTCAGTCGTCCACGCAGCATGACCGCGAATCTGTTGCTGTTCCTGGAAGCCATGGACGAATGCGCAGATGGCGGACGGCTCAGCGCGATTTCCGGTAGGCTCCGATCGTCTCACGTCTTTTTTTTTTCATGGACAGCCCATTCGCTGGGACGTTTCTTGCAATTTTCGCCATTGTTAGCGCATGGCAGTCACTTTTTCCCCGGCTTTGTCGCTTACATCCGGAATTCGCGGCGCTTGCCCTTTGTGGCCTTGAATTCATGCGTTTCTAAGTGCTAGGCAGCTTGCGATTTTTAGTTATTCCGGAGGATTTGAAACGGGAACATCAGGTGGTGGCTTATACCATTTTTGGTGGATTTTTGGTAAAATTTGGCTTCTTTTCATGAAATAAATGGCGCTTTTTGGGAGCTGAGGTTAAAGAGATGAGATTTTCATGGCTTATCCTTTTTGCTAACAAAAAAGTTGCTAAGTAGCTGGTAATTGCCAGTTGATCTGCGCAAGGTTACTTTCAACGAACAAATGATCTCCCTACAA
This sequence comes from Ancylostoma caninum, assembly GCA_037903475.1. NCBI lineage: Eukaryota > Metazoa > Nematoda > Chromadorea > Rhabditida > Ancylostomatidae > Ancylostoma > Ancylostoma caninum. The sequence goes on along the minus strand of JBAJFG010000552.1, from coordinate 36,192 downwards.
GGATCTGGAAAAAAAATTGAAAATTCAAAGAAAAAACCTCGAAAAAAAAGTGCAAGGCTATTTTCTAAGAAATTTTTTGGAATTAGTGCATGGTTTTTTAAAATAATATTTGACAGGGATTTGATCAACATTATGTATTATTTCCCTTACTTTTTTCCAGCCCTTCAAAGTTCTCTATGAGTGCATAACCATAAATCCTCTTGCCTTTCAGTTCACGTGAAGAACATATGACAGATGTAGTAAGCTCCTCAGCCAAATTGAAGCCACTTGCTCTTTTCGGGAATATCTGAGGATATGATGATGATTTCTAGATGTTTGTAGGCATGTCTTGCTCACCTGATGTTGATGAAAAATTCATAATGATGTGGGAGGGTGCGTGACAGGATTTGCGACTACGGCAGAGTTTGAATCATTAATTTTTCGTAGTTCCGTGATGTTATACGAATATTTTCCCAAGCAAAACTCCTCATGCTTCCCAAGAACTCGGAAAGTTGTTGGAAAAAGAAAAACAGTGACTGTTAATACTGCATAGTTGTAAGAATGCAGAGAAGGTCTTTCTACTACAGCTGAAGGCAGCAGGCCTTATGAAAGCCCATACTGATTGAGATCTATCTACGAAAAGTGGAATTTTTAGAAGAAAAATAAAAATTAGAACAAAAAGGAAGTGATGAATTTTGTCATGAAAGTAGAGTTATGCATTCACCGGCACGGAGCAGAAAACGAAAAAAAAACAACGAAAATAGAGCGATGGACACCAAGAATTGGTGCGATAAATGCAGTTGATTGTGTAAATAAAACTGCGGAAGAACGAAACTAAGAAAGGAGAAAGAATAGAGCGTTAGATAGATGAAAATGATGGAAGATGATCCAGACACGTCTGTGCTCGAGGACAATCCCTGAAGAGTGAATTTTGTACCCATTAACTATACCTTATTATACAATATTCTTCAATATATTTATTAGTTGACGTCTTTTTCGAAGTCAGTTCACAGTACCACTTTGACTGTACTGTCGCTAACTACCTACCTAATAAGGGTATATGACCTGTACCTCTCCTTTACCTTCGCATAATAAGGGTATATGACCTGTACCTCTCCTTTACCTTCGCATATTAATGGAAGTTTTCGATCATTTTCTCTGACTTTTCTCTCTCCCCCTTCCTTCATTTCTTTCTCTTCTTTCGCTGCTCAGCAAAATACACACGATCGGTCCCATTCACTGCATGCATGAATTTAATTTAGATGAGACAGCCCCCCCCCCCACATTTGAAGCTATATTTTGCATGCCCAAGTTTGTGCATAAAACCAGTTTCTAACGCTTAATCTCATATCAACTTCAATTTGCTTGAAGCCGTAACTCTTCAGTCTTTCATAAAATGTCGCTTCTTTATTAACTGCACTTTTGAAGTACAATAGAAAATCCATAGCAACACTAGAACGACTTTTATAGAGCCATACGACTTTTTGTTCCAAATTTCCATATGCATTAATTCCGCGGTTTTTAAAATGTTTTCCACTAAGTCCCTCTCGCATTGCGACGCGCAGCTTCATATGGAAGTTCTAGCCACAAAGGCTTTTAGAGTCATTGGGCACTACTTATGTACCTTCTGGCCATCAGCGAGTTGCAAGACAACTGAGCCCTGATTTATGAGGTTTTCAAGCATAAAAAGTCGGCATTTGTTACTGGCTCCACGGTAAAAACTTGACACATTGCCCAAGCAATGAGGCATGACGCACAAGGTGGTTAAATACTAGTCAAGAGCGGCACGACAGCTGGGAACGTTTATCTCATCAGCTAACACTTTTTAGTATCGCCACCAACTAAGATTAGAGGGAGGACAGGCCATATATTTTCCTGGAGATCTTATGTCTTCTTTTGTTACTTTTCATGCTAAGTTGCATTTATTAGCTATTAAAAGTGGCTCTTATATAATTTGCTGCGTATACAGGTAAACATGTCCTACTCTTCATACTTTTCTCTTTCTCAAAATTTCTTGGCATTCAGTTAGATCAAGTATGGAGAAGCGTTTTTCGATTTAAAAAAAGATTCCCAATCTGTTCCGTATTCTTGACAGCTTGATGAAAATTTCGCGCAGCAAGATTTTATCGAAAAATTGCTCAAAAATTTGATTTGCTAAGACATCTAGCGATGCAACCTGTCTCTGGGTGAGGTGACCAGAAACTGTCAGAATTAAATATTTCTCACATTACATGATCACAGCACAAGTAATATGTGTAGAGATTGTTATCCATGCCTTATATTACTTGACTTAGACCTTATCTCGTCTACTTTCGAGAATTTCCACTGGGAATTCTAAATGAACCGCAGGCGATCCCTCTCCTTGTGGAATAAGCACACCTGGTTCCTTTGAACTGCTTTGAACTTTGGTACGGAAATTCGGTAGATCTGAATAGGAGGCAGCCTTGTTGGGGGGGGGGGTTTACACTCATCTCGGCCATAACTTTTTCACTTTGCATATATTGCACTACAGGAATTGTTGCTATCAAAAGAAGTTCAAGTCAAAATTGTGAAATTTGGACGATGTCTCACTTCCTCTGAAGGTAATTTTCTGTACCTCCAGAAAAACCGTAATTTTCCGTACCTCTGAAAAGACCAGAGTGCTATCTGCAACTCAGTCCTCCCAGTTTACCTCATTCAAGCATCTAACATTTCAAAGCTCAAGGAGTGCTGCAAATCTGTCAAACTTGATTGAGTTCCATTTTTACCTCATGTACTTGCCTGGCAAACGACTCTCTTGCAAACAAATCGTCTCTCTGGGACATTTCTCCGAGCTTTTTCTTCGTCTCTGTTCATCCAAGTTGGGTGGCGTGAGCATTTTTGCTTTACATTCGACTCCTGCTGCCGCTTTCATTGTCTTATCTATAATGTTAATGCTGTATATGTATATGTAGTTTTATGGCTTGAATTCACTGATGGATCTTTTTCGATTCGGGTTCTAAACCAGTAATTTCAATGAGTTAAATGTTCAAAGCTCCACCAAATGAGCTTTATTGTTTGGGGTTATGTGTTTGACCAAATGAGCTTTCCAGTTTTCACCATCTATTCGAAGTTGAAGGATATACGCTCTTAGCTATTTCTTTCCAGTCTAACAGAGTCGTCGCCGTAGAATGTGAAAATTTTAGCGGGATTTGCGGGATTTTCGTACAACTTCCTTCAAAAATGATTTATTTTAGGAATGGAAAGAACTTTAGGGTTCTATGCACTGTCCTGCTTATGCATGCATACCAAGCGCTTCCAATCTCTAGCAGCTTTCAGCAAATTTTTCTGTAAATCCGTTAATTACTTTATCCCGCCCACCAATTAGGGTCCAATTTTCTCATTATCCATCATTTTTACATGGATAAGACTTATTTTTTAAATATCCGCTCCGTAAATCATTCTTTTCTTTCCAAATTTGGGAGAATGATTCGATCGTAAAACTTTTGAAGTACTACTGGCACTGGTTTTGAAAGTTCAAATGCGTCAACTTCCACGAGAGAATGTGATTGCAGATCAAATTTTTTTCCTGGGTCCCTCAGAAAATTTTGTATGCAAAATTGAAGAAACTGTACTGTCGAGAATGTGAAGCTCACTTCTATTCAGTTGTTTTGCTACGACCTTCGCCTACTACTTGTTTTTTGTGTTCTTTCATTTACTTATTTATTTATCTATTCATTTATTTGTTTTCCAACTGTATCATGACCGCGTAACAAGCGGGTTTTTCTGAGGGAAACTCATAAAATTGAATAGGTGGAAGATCTGACGCGGGTGCTTAGAATGTTCTAGTGGGCGGGAAATTAAAATTTTTTTTCGCGACTGTTCCGACTGGACATTTAATTGCATTCTCTGTGATAAATTACGACATTTTGTGAAATTCCTCTTCTTCTCTGGAGCTTTCTCGCCTTCATTTACTTCGTTTACAGTTTGTTATGTCAAAGGAAGGTATTCTCTCACTTTTTTCAGCTCAGCAGTTTGTTTTTCTATTTTGTATTTCTCGTTATTTGCTTTAGTGTATGCTATTGTTTTCATGCTCCACTGCTTTCATCGAACTCCAAATGCTTTTTGATATGTCGTGTATTTTTATTGCACCCAAATATACTATGTAGTTTGATTCCACAACCCCTTAACTACTCATGCTTATTAATTTATTGTCACTTGGCTTTGCCAAGTGTCACCTATTTGTTCGTTTAACATGAAGAACTCATTTTTTTGACATAATGACCATGAAATTGAAGATCTGGCAAGGCATACTTTGCAGAAAATAAAAAAAACCGAAATCTCCAATTTCTGTTGACATAAGCTTTCTCATGGAAATTCATCCCATTTATTCCTCCATTACGCAAGCCTAGGGGTGGAAAAACGAGCGCCTTATATTTCATGCAAACGTAGAAACAGCTCGTAGCATTCATATTCCATGGGTTGAAATTTTCCTGGCTAGCTAATAATAATTGTTGCTCCTCACTAATTGCCCCCGAAGCAACAACAAAGACATTTAAAAGGAAAAGATAACAAAATTTTCGGAGTGGGCGGGGCTAATAGCTCACTAGGACTTCAGTCACATAAACATCATTCACCATCTCATCGTCTGATGGTCCTAGTTGGCGTTCTTCAAAGAGACTTAGGCTGAACTCTGCTGTCGAACATCTGTCTTAGGAGTTTCGACGCCGCTGTTCGTCGGCATCCAGAAAAAGTCGCCGGACATTCGGGCGGACGGCTATTACAACGTGTGTAGCTGACTTAGAGGGTGAGCTTTGAGACGCTTCGAGGTTGCGTTTTCAGAGAAAGGGGGGTTGAAAGGATATATTTCTCTAACCTCATTTTGAGAAGTGGTGAGAATGAAATTCAAATGAGTTTTTAGATAATAAATAACAGAAAAAAATTCAAATGAAATCCAATAGAAATGGTGAGCTGCTTCTTCTGGATGTGTGTTCTGTGTGTTCTCCTGGATCTGCGGGAAATGTTTCTAGCCAAGTGCGAGGCGCGGTAGCACTTTAACAAACTATCCATGACTCAGCTACTATATTCACATGCAGTTTTCAACAGAATCTCACCCAGTCATGTGAAATCAGCCACCACTTCCTTCTTTTCCAGCTGGCACTTACTCTAACTGCTGTAATAGCCAGACCAAAGTGAATTTCAGCGCATTTCTTAGCATTAAACTAGCCACCTCAGCGGAATTCGAACGTTCCAATGGGTCATTAAAGTGACCGTTGTAAAGAGCACGGCTCTCGTGTCGCGGAGTCACGGAACAGCTGCTTCCGCCAGCGACAGACCAACGGGATCGGCGCATTTGGTCAGATTTATGGTTCTAAGGGAGGTTCCGGATTTCGTACTGCTTGCCAGGTGAAGGGAAATTCCGAGAACTAGGTGCAGACGAAAAATTTGGAGAACGGAGAGTGTATTGCACGCTTCCAAAGGGGAAATTTTTGAACAATAACTTACTGGCTAAGCAATCATCCTCACTAAGGTTAGTTTAGTTATAGTTGAAGTGCCGAAAACGGATTAGTAGGAGAAATCCTTGTCTAAGACAATCCAAATTATTACAGTTGCGTGCGTCAGTCCCCTGTCACACGCACACATCTATCTACGGAAGATTTCCATGAAGACTGATCAAAGCCGCTTGCATACTCTTAGCGGAAATGCCGCATGAGCCGCGGTCGCAAACGCATGCGTCTCACCTGCGTTAAATTTCCCGCTAGGCCTATCCTTCATCATATAGATGCAGGCATCTAAAGCTCGCATCTACTTCAATTACTCTTATATACTTTTGAAAATTTTAGTGAATATTGGTAACGTCAGCAACTTCGAGTCACACAACACTTCAGTAAGCTCCGTACGCCGTATGGGTCCAGTAATCCCCTCGATCTCTCCTCCTGCAGTCTTTCTTCGACTGTACTGCGATCCTACAGCACCTGCTCGGAATCCAGTTTCTTTCTACTGCGATTCTCCCGCATCTCTGTGCAGTTAGAGAGCTACTGGTCATACAGAGGATCATTGAATTTTTCCCAATTAGAAGAAAGAACTTATACATGCCTCCGATGCTAGTAATTTTCATCTGGGAAGATTGAAGAGCGTCTGGAAAACAGCAGAATCTTTTCATGACTTCGGAGGCTCCATCTGGATTGATCCAGATTGATATGGCGCTGTGAAAGCCTATAAGGTCTTTGATGTTTTAATGAGAAGTTTGAATATCATATAAATGCCGGCTTTATCGCCGCAGCATTTTCCCATGAAGCTATCGTCTTATGTTCCTTCCTTCTTAATAATAATGATTCTAAACCCTTCTTTTTGCTCCGATAATCTTCTCCTTCTTAAATTTCATATTAAAAATCTTCTCCTTCTTAAATTTCACTTTAAACAATCGTCTATTTACTTAGTCCATCTGATTCTCTGCCATTACGGATTTTATGCCGATCCTGTGATTGATCACTTTATGACATCGCTGGAACACACAAACCCTCTTGCAGTGCAGCGGTACATATGCATCCAGGCCGGCTGCCTTTATTCTTCCAAGCTTCGTTGTTCCAGAAACTTCATCGGATTTCATTACTTTAAGTAATTTCTTCGCTTCTTCCGAATTTTGTTACCCAAGGCGGATCAACTCTTCGTCAGTGCTTCAGTTTATTCTCTCTCTACCCGAGAACTTCCATGAAATTGGCCGAGTAGAGTAGAAATCCTCTTCTGTTACAGTGAACTTAGTTGGACTTTGAAAGGCGTCGCACTGATCCCCATTAGATTCAGGTACACAGCGAGAATTTGGGATTTCTATCTTCTCGGGTATTCCAGGAAAGGAGTGAAAAGGTTGTGGAGATACAAGGGAGTTTCAGAATATTGAAGAACTAATTTTCCAAGAGGTACACATTCAGCTAAACTTCAAATTTCTTATTTAGTAACTGTATTTAAAAGCAGCACGAGTCGCAGGGGGATACGGAAATCAAAATGACCGACTGATCACCCCATGGTAGACGAACATCCAGCAATAATCCAGAATCATGCATTTTCTTGATGGACTTGAGGTTTTTAAGCAGCTTTTTCTACCTCTGTTTTTCAATTTCATTTTTACTGGAGTGTTCTCTTCGGAACAACGAACTCATATATTTGCGCATTTACTTGTTCTCTCATTTACCCATTGGATACTTTCCTTCCTGGCCATCTGATTTCTCCTTTTCCGCACTTCAAAAACGAAATATGGAATATTTTAGTGAACAGTAGGACTCATAAGTTTTAGGATTTTTTCCCTTCGATTTTCTTGATGTCCCAGAGTACAAATATTTATATGTAACTTAGGAAGCACACTAGTAAATGAAGATAGCCCTCCAACATAGGGGTTTATCCTTGCCTTACACTCGAAAGCTTCTGGTCCAGAGGGGCAGCGAAATCGCATTTCTTACCGCTTTCGGTCTTTGTGGGTTTTCTCTTGATTTAGGGCCCAAAACAATATTACGTAGCACTACCATTCCAAGATATTTTGCCCACATATGCGTAGGTTGGGTATCAGCTTTCGGCTCTGAATATGCTCGCTTTTTCCTGTAGGCTTACGTAATCATAGAGTGTGCGGGAGGGGGTCGCGTGCAAAAGTATTTGGGCCCGTTTTGACACGCTACATCGGGGAAGAGACTTCCTCTTCCTCCTGCGGAAGAGGAAGTTTCTCCAGCATTGCAGAGGAATAAACGAGCTCATGTCAAACATGAACTAAAGTACGAGTTTTCCTCCTTTTCTGAGTAGTGGAACCGAGCAGAATACGATTCATACAACTGCAGTCTATGCATTTCTTGTCCTACCTCCTACTATCACAGTGGTTCATTCCCAGAAAAATCACAAGCTGCTGTTTTTTGAGAAATTCAATCCATAAAATTTATGACTCACCCTACTACATCAAATTCAATAACTGTTTTCACTTGCTCCACTCGATGACATGAAGACTACTGTCAAAATAATGAATATTAATGGACTCGATGACTGCGAGTTACTCGGAGTAGACACGAAATACCTCCTGCTTTTACTCGTTTTCATTTATTACGTCAACATTCGTCTAGTAATGCTTCTAGTTCAGCCAATTACTCTACTATGACGCTAGCTATTCAGCGCTTTCCATGGAAGCGCTGAATAGCTTCTTCTATGGAATTTCCTTAATACAGTTGCCGCTCACACATAAGTTCTATGAACACCCTTCTAAAATTGTTCCTTTTTTCGAGGAATCGGGCCTTTCTGGCCTCTTTCTCACGGAAAATCCTATTTAGGGACTCCTAGTAGTGAAATCTTCAATTTTCTATTCAGCAGTGGGTTCGACAAACGTCTTGGAGCTGTAGTAAATGTTACTGAACCGTCTTGTTTACCAGTAATAAATAATCATATCTTTATTCTGCCGTGAATGGGGCGTAGAGGTAATGCGATTACCCGTGGGGCTGCTTGTCAACAATTACCCTTGGAATGGCTTTCTTATGTTGTCTTCCTCTTTTTCCATGTTACCAGAACCTACAGGCATAACTGAGATTATCCAGTGTGGAAGTACCAGCGCACCCAATTTTACGCCTTATCTGGCACTCACCAGCACCTTCTCCCATATGTGACGTTGTCTACACGAAACTGCTCCTCATGGATAATAATCCATGGATGTGAGTTTCACCATTTTTCAAGGCCGAATGCAGTAATGGAAAGATGGTTGATTCCATACCCACAGGTATGGTTAACCCTTGGCAGCAACGTGGTATAGATAACGTGGGCTAGGTAAAGATGGGTAAGCACATTGTGGGTCAGTTAAAGAGTAAATTCGGGTACGTTAATGAGTTTGCCATGGGTAATCTCAATAATGAATATGGACTGAGAGATGCAACCGAATTCCGGTTCTGGGTAAATGATGGCCAAGTTTTTCGCTGTAGGGCTTGTAGTGTAGGATATAAAAACTTCTCCTCTTTTCCTTAGTCCGTTTGCTGAGGGTTACGGTTGACATCTGTTCTTCGCTGGCGTCCATCAAAAATTGATTTCTTACCTTCTGGGTAAACAATTCGTTGAACACTCGCTCCTTGAAGGATGCGTTTCTAGAAATTGAACGGTAGAACAATGTGTATTGGGCTGAATTTCTCATCGCAACGCTTTTTCGAGGCTGTCTGGCTATTAATGGCGGTCCGAAGAGGCGAAGGCGGAGGAATGAAGAGTCTACTATGAAATATTGCAGCTGGAATTCTGTGGCTTATTAACGTCCCTGCACCGTTTTCAGCAATTACTTCTATTCCTTCAAATTTACAGTTAATTTTGAAAGGATCTCTTTTGAAACTCCAGTTGGGCTGGCCTTACTGTCTAGAACTAGTTTTGGTAATATAGTAATGCTGAAAACTTGTAGTCTTAAATGGTAGTAGCGGTAAAAAAGTACTGACAGTGACTTCTCCCACTCTGATGAAAAAAAGGACTACTGTCACTGTAACTCAAGGCTGTCGAATAGCCTTGGTCATTTAGATGTGCTTGTTAGGGCTCCCTAACAAAAGTACGGAAGGAAACGCGCCGGTGTCAAAGATCGACAGCAAATTGTCAGCTGCCTTGACTGACATGGATCCGAGAGCTTCATTTGGGGCTATTTTGGACAGCCGACAGAATTTCTTTTCGTTTTCCCCCTCTGATTTCTCGGTCATCTGCTGCATATCCTTTACATACATTATCTGAGGTTCATACTCAAAATTACTGGAGGTTTCTACCATACTTACATCGTAAGGTGTAAACATAGGATAATAGCCATGGTTTTTAGTGTTCTATGTTCACTAGTTGGCTCTGCACCTGAGCTTAAAGAGCTTTAAGTCTCCACATTTTTTGCTTATCGTTGGCACAATCCAGAAAAAACGGAAGTTAACACGTTGTTTAGCCACGAGTTGAAGGCTTCCTGGATTAGCAATGTTTACAGTGGGATTGCTCACGTTCTCCCAGGATAACATCTTAGTGCATTTGTTTCCGAGAGACGTTGTCTCCGCAGCTGTGACTGTCGCGAGTGTTTTATTAATAGTTCCGTTTGATGTGGTACTTGGCTAGTCTGAAGGTGATTGCTATCCTCGTTGTGGAGCCATCATGAAGAATTCCTCATTTTGATTTTTTTTCGAGAGTACCTGAAAAGAGATCCACTTCGGTGGAATTGAATGCTTCGATGATCCCATGATTTAAATCTGATTTAATTCATATCATTCCCATGTTATAGCCCATTTTCCTGGATTCATATTTTTTTTATTTTCTTAACCAAGAGAACGCATAGTAAAAATAAGGCTAAAAATGGCGATATTTCAGAATAGGTGATTTTTGGAGAGTTATTTTTGGAGAGACAATTTTTTTCACTCATTCATTCATTCACTCACCCACTCATTCTTTCATACGCCCATCCACTCATTCATTCGTTCATCGCACCATTTATTTATTTATCTATTTATTTATTTATTTATTTATTCCCTCATTCATTCATTTATTTGCTCACCCTCTTGAATAGAGCGTGTGAAGGTTTCGAGAGAATACGGAGACATCTAAAATGTACAAGAGGGGTTACACCGTTAGAAAAAACTTATGGCTGATGTGTTTTTTCTTGAATTTATTTTATCTTTTTCATGCATCACATTTAACTATATATTACACTTGTTTAATAACTTGTTCTGTGCTGCCTAACTGAGTGGCAAGGAGCCCGTCGCTAGAACAGTTGATGGTTCGATCTCGCTCGAGGACAACCAAGCCCCCATTCTTCCATTGTCGGTAAATTGGTACCAGAAGGGTCTGGGAGGATGATGCGCTGACTTGGTACATCCGACGTCCCCAGCAACTCACTGCAAGGGGCATTATCGGCGCATTCAGTAGCTCTGCATTTCTCAGACGGAGTCTGATACCTGGTGCATCCCAAAAACGAGATTGATCAACGCCGACCACTTTGTCCTTTATCCTTGTGGGAGTAGGTGTAGCTCCCTTGCTTTACAAGCATCATTTTGTATAGGTATGTCAGAGCCAGACCGTGGAAGGGATACGATTTTTGAGAGAATTGTGGGAATACAAAAGTATAAAAAACACTAGCTGGGCGGGCAACTTCAATCTCGGATGTTTCCCTTTAAGCGTACCAATATGAGATCAATTCGTCTCCGTTGTTACTACACAAACTTTCCAAAGTTTATTTTGAACAAAATTCAGTGTGGTACACTTTGAAGTGACTGATAGTAAGATATTAATGTCTTGTAACTGAGTAGCGCCACGCATTCTGAATCGAGGCATGAACACAGACGCTGTAAATTACCACTGAGCTAGCAAAAATGCACAATTGCAAGCTTAAGCCCACATCTTCCGTGGGTGGTCCTGCAGAAATTCATGCCAGAATGAGATCTGACGTTAGTTTTTCTGCAATTTTTTTGGGAAGAAAAAGCACACGCATTCTTTTTATGTCAACAATGTGTACAGTCGTCTACTACCGGTTAGAGAGTGTTGATAGGTACATGGAAAGTAAAAGAGAAGCTCGCTTAATCTATAAATTAGTCGAGAGATAAACGAAGTCATATTTCCAAGACATGACGAACATGTTCGTCATTGTTTTCTTCTTTACTAAAGGTGTAATAAAATAGAGTGAAGCCCTTCAGCGATCTTTGGTTGAGAAAAAGTGATGTGCGTGTTCCACCGGAAAGGCTAAGAGGCTTCTGGATTCTTGTTGTACCTGTCGAATATTATAATCCTCATGTTATTCTCTTCTTAATACCTCCATAATCGAAGAACCCCAAAGTTTATCGAATCACCGTCATCTTTTCCTGATTATGGTGATTTTTACACTTTATAGTGCATCCATCTACGCACGTACGCAACCCATGTTGAAAAAAGAACACGGGACGGAAGGACACACGCAAAGTGTACACACTGAGCCTGGCGGCATTGGTACTTCCTAACAAAATCCTGCATGCGTCCGTTTGAGACTGTAACTTCCTCAAACAAAGTTCACGTAAATACGCATCTACGATATATTTGTTCATAAAGCAGCTATTTGTTGTCGCCCAATGATTGCTTTAACTCCATCAACGCTTACAAATTCTCCTACAGTTTCGATCAGCTCCAATGCAAAGATATGGCTCATGGTTGCTTCCTTGGAATGGTTTCCAAAGAAAATTACCAGCTTATCACTGGGTCCTATCGCAATATATCGTGTTCAGAATGTCTGAATAGATTGCCATGCTTAGTACCCGCTCTGGGAGCACTCCAGCTAAATAACAAGATCTTCCAACCTCTTGGAAGCATCAAATTTCTCACGAACTCTCGCTATTCCTATTTTGCCCATGTAAATTTGTTCCCGGAAAAATGTAGCTTACATTATAGTGTAAATATTCACTAAGTGTTGAAAACAATTGTACATCTTTGCTCTGTTTTGATCCTTCTCCAGTCTTAAGTCGGCTCGAGAAGGATGAAGGATATTTTCGCGGATAATGTATAGATTTTCGGATGAAACGTAATCAGCCTCAGTGCTCCGAGTGATTCTTTCGCGGTAGATGCTCTATCTCTAGTAGTTCTGCAAAAACCTTGCGCTTTGGGTGTGGCCCAAATCAAGGGTTAGGGAACTAGACATGAATACACTAACTTTCAGTATGTTGGGTCACCTGCTGAAAAGAAAAGAATGTTTTAATTTATAACCATTGAGCATCTGGTGCAGAGCGTAGGATCTGGAAATGACGACACAGCCAAGCTCTAGGATTGGTCAATTTATCCATGCAGCCAATCGTAGAGCTCAGCCGCGCCGCCTTCTCTAGGTAATGCTTCATACCTGAATGGATCTTATGGAATACTTGCTCTGTGAGCACTGAAAATTGTAAGATTAGTACATTAAAGAAGGCTTTGTTTTGTTGCCTTGTTTACATAATCGCTATTAAGCTATTATAGTTTTCTAATTTGGTGCGCTGTATTGTGACTGGAGACAGGGCGTTGCCACTGTTCTGTGATTGGTTAGTGCAGATCCCTTCTCCTGCCCGCTGATGTTAAATCATTTGAAATTTGTGCATAACAATGCTGTATTTCTAGCAGATCACCTATTTTTATCTCCTTACCTGTCTTTCCATACCGGCCATCTTCGGTTTTCTCACACTTGTGTACAGTCCTTAGGTCACCTGTAAGTGCATCAAAATTTATTATCTCCCTTCATTGATGTTACATAGATTTTGCGGCCTTGGGTAGTTTTTGACCGCGAAAGCATTTCTCGTTTCTTTATTTCTTCCCTCTGGAGGTAATAGTGAACCTAATAGAATACCAGGGACAAAGGACAAATCTAAATGGTGGGCTGATGTTAATGAGAGCCAAGGGGCCTTGGATGGACCAATGGCAGAACATTGTCAACACCTCCTCCCCTCCCAATGTCCTTCCCCCTTGCATTTCATGCAAAATTAAAAGTTCAGTCCGCTTAGCAGATGGTCTTACCGTAATTTCCGGGTGTAAAAAGAAAATAAGTTCACGCAGAAATGTGCTGGAGACAAAAAACTAAGTGAGCCTGGTCTGTCGAGCGTTGAACAAACAAATAGTGCCGATTTTGACTTCAGAGAGGGCGATTTGAATTTATCGTGCTCGGAGATTACGGTAATACTGTCTGCTTACCGGAGTGAATTTTTCATATTTTCACTTTATATGTCATATAATAACTCTACGGTTGCAAAGATACCTCCTGAGAACACGACAAAACGTAGGTGTTTCTTTTTTTTGACAAAAGTCCACTCTTTAAGTCTTTCGAAAGTTCATATATCCATAATATTTCTGGGATAAATAAGAAGGTGATGATGGTGACTGACAAGCATGTGAAGTGTGACGACGATGCTTGGCGAATCCATGGTTACTAGGCGCCGGCGTCGTTCGTGGGAGGTCCATGGAGTTTACGACCTCATTTCCTCCCTGTGGAGCGGTTCACGGCTTTTCGTCTTGGTTCAACAGTAGGAAAATCCTTCATAATCTCAATTTTCTTCATGTTTCAATGATCCAAAACATTTACATGGTTACATACAGGCTTTGTATGTTCGAGGCTCAGCCGTTTTCCCTGGTTTCTAGGCGGGAGGATCACGTACGCAAAAGAAAGAACTCTTCAAAGCATTCACACATCCACCCACTATTTTTTTCTGGGAGTCAAATTTCCAAAGCAACTCGCTAGCCAGGAACAGTTGTCCACTCTTCCCGAGTTTTCTCCGTATCTAATTGAGTTCCGCCTTTGCCTACACCTTCTTGGAAGCTTTGTGTTTGCTTCTCATTCTCTGGATTTGTTTTGTTTAATTAAATCCAAATAAATAGGTGTTGTGGGAGACGCGACAACTCGTTCATTTGCCAGCTGCGCTTCTTTCCTTTTATTTTCGCTGGTATAATCACTGTCGGCAATTATATAATGCTAATTATGTTCAATCAAAACCAGAGAGATGAGGAACAGTTGTCCGGTGGAACTAACAAGCTACATACCTTCAAATTAAGTTCCTTATTTGGTTGTGGTTATCTTAGCATTTGGATGTGTCTCACTTTTTGTTTTCCTCGACGGTGTAGGCAGACACGGAAGAACTCGTCCGGCATAGCTAAACTCGTACAGATTCTCTTCTCCTACTGCATAGGTGGGGGAAAGGTTGAGGGGTTGCATTTTTTATTTATTTATTTACCTGCACATAAGTATTTACATGCACATAAAAATTGCGAATGTCTTATCTCTTTTTTTGTTTTCAATCATTTCTTTATAAATGTTCAAAATGGAAATGAATTTCCTGGGAAAATTGTTTTCGAAATTCCGGCCATCTGTGTCCCAACATAACAGAAACCTCGGTTTTCCCTTCTAGCCCCCCCCCCCCCCCTGTCTGCCTCCGTCACGGAATCGTATATGTAGAGTAGTAAGCATCAACTCACTGTGGTTTCGAGGAATTTCGGCAGCAGTCCAAGAATCTTGTTTATAGCGTATTTCTTCAGTGGTCATCCTTGCCATCTGTTTTTGTTTATAATCCATCTCAGTCGAAACAAACCATGAATCATATCGTGAAAACTCGTTCGACTGACATCCAGAAATGCCTCAAGATAAGTGCGTTCTAAATTATATAGTTACAATCAAAAAGTGCATAGAACGTCACCGCATATAAGGCATGCCCTTCAACAATGAACAGTTGTCCACGAGTCCTTACTGCCTTCTCTCAGTGCTGTGTCTAGCTCTTACGTATGTATGTTTACTTTCTTCCATGAGAAATAACCTTGTTCCGTCCCCCGAGTGATGTAGTTCTATATATTTATAAATGTGTGAACATTCACATCAATTGAGGAAGTATGAGGCTGTTGCCTGCTTTTTAGCGGCTTTGAAGACAAGGAACAGTTGTCCGATTGTTTAGATTTCTTTTCTTTCTCTAGGAGTAAAGAGACAATTCTTTGTTGGACACCTACTGCCTGTGAAAAATTCATCTGCCGTTATCACATATGAGTAGGTAGTCGTTGTTTTCAGGTAACGAGGAAAATCATCCAGGTGTGTACGTTAAGCCCCGCCCACTTTCACTAGTTTTCTTGGATGATGTACCTCACGCACTTTCCAAAATATTAATGCTCCCGTCGCAGCGAATGCGCTCCTTTTAATTATACACGACGTGGAAGGATCGTGACAACTCGTCCGATGAGTGCAAGAGTTAAAATGTTGAGGTCGACGATGACCTTAGGCACGGACTAAGGGAAGTGAGCCCACAAGCGAATGCAAATGGAACATTGGGGAGAGGGGTAGGAGAAGGAGAACTGAGAGCCCCGCAATATTAGGTGATGGGGCGGTCGGAATTCAAAGAAAGGTTGTGCTAGCAATAAATTAATTTTGAATTGAAATTATTCGATTTTTTCCAAAAAATTATGAAAAATGGTTTGATTATGAGCCGACGCAGTGATACTATTCATATAATTTTCTTTTAAATTTTTTCCCAGGCTCCTACTACCGCTTCTCCCCCCCCCCACCACCCCGTGCCACTTACTGAACTCTGAGCAGAAGCACCATGGCCGTACCCTCTGATTTATTAGTGCCAACATATCAACCGTTAGCTCCGCCCCCTCACGTCACTTGTGCAATAGTGCGTCTCTCCTGCCTGTTTTCGTCTGAGGTTATCCTATAGCTAATCGAATCCCTCAGCCGTTATATTTACGCGCTCCATGTGGGTGTCCTTGCGATTCCAGTGGATTACTAAGAATATCTCCCGGATAAATACGATAACAGCTCAAATAACATTAAGTGCTATTCACCATATCTGTGGCAGATGTCCCCTATGGATAATCCTATAGACGTTACATACGCTAATACGGTATGAAAAGCTAGAGTAAACGCTATTAAGAAGTAAATTATAGCTGCATGAGGGCGATTACTACGTCTGGAGACGAAATAACGCGTCTACCAATAAGGAAAATACCCTACAATGGATTTGGTGGCATGGATATAAGCGATGGTGTCTGCATTTTTGCGTCTGGAGGTATTCAGCAACTTTAATGTGTTTGCTACTTCACTATTCATAACACTCACAAACTGAACGAAAAGCTTTCATGGAATTGCTAAGCCTCTGCCGCCGTCTGGCACTATTTCTGGCAGCTCATGCACTTTCCCAGGGACGTCGATGTTTTCCAGACTTCTCGGGCAAAATGTAGGAGGAGTATGGTGCGAGCTACATTAGAGCCGTATTACTACATGCAAAAAACCAAGCTAATATCTAGAATGTGTGCAGTTGCGTGCTCTAGAATTTTCCAAGAATATTGGCTTTTCCTTCTATTTTTTAGGTATTAAACGGTCTCTAGAACACATTGATTGCTTTAACTTATACAGTAATACGTAGTATAATAATTAGTACATAATAAATACTACAGGTAGTATATAAAGGTGGTATTCACTAACCTCTCTCTCTCTGTTTGCTACTGTAAATATATCAGGTTTTGCATTTGACATCAAAAAATCATCTATTTCTACTTTCAAAAGTTGTTCGTGCATGTTTTATTTCAAGCATTTTATAGTAGATGCGTGCGTAAATCATGCGTCAATCGCTCGCATTTAGTATGCATTGCCCTGTACGTGAATTTTTCCCCCTATCACATGTAATTTATCATATGGGAGGTTAATTCGTGTGGATTAGGTGGGCTAATCCAGTGATGCGATTATAACCTGTTTGCTAGGCTACGGCGAAAATTCTAGTGGCTCTAATGGAGCTCTTAGTTCTGATTTCTGGTGGTCTTCATATCTCTACGCTAGTTGAGAACCCATTTTATCACAAAATGCAAAGTTTCCTGGAAACGTGTGGATATTTCGGAAAATACACGATCTGCTGAGGGATTTGCACAGAACTATGGCTCTAATAAACACTAATTTTCTGATTTCATGCGGAGCTTAGTCACTGTTTGTTCATCAATATTCTCATTCCAAGAGGTGACTTATGTATGTACGTGCTGCTTTTTGAGAAAATCCTCGAAATTCCTGATGTCCAGGCTTCCTCACGAGCTTGTGATGTACGACTGTGCGAGAACTGATTGACAATTTGACTAGTTCCTAGATCTGTATATTATAAATCTTGCCCTCTTACCCGTCTTCTAAGGAAATAAAGAATTGCTCATTTTTTTCCAGCATTTTACTTTCGCTGGAAAAATGTAGATCCTATATAGTCTCCATACAAGAGGATTTAGACTGAATATTCTATATATTATTATTATTTATTATTATATTATTCGATTTATTTTCAAAATGACTTTTTTACTTCTGGAATTTTCTTTACGAAATCGAGTTGGTTCCTTAGGTTGTGAGAAGATGCTTATTTGTCATTTTCAGTAACTTTTACTGTACAGTAGCGAACTGTTTACTTCTGTTCTGGCCAGCAAAATGCTACTTATGACTGATTCCTAGATCTGTATACTATAAATCTTGCCCTCTTACCCGTCTTGTAAGGAAATAAATAAATCAACTTTTTTTCCGGACTACTACTACTTTTCGTTGCTTTCTGCCTAACGCGAGATCCAAGCGAGCTCTAGCAAAGCATGTTCACGTGAATCGATGAGTATTTTTTGTTAAATGGACGTGGCTTTTACACAGCGTCTGATTTTCCAAGCTCTTTGTCCTCCCAGCCATTACACTGAAATGTGTCGTAGTTCTTTTCGTAGTTCGTAGTGCACTTAGGACCGAGAAATACATAGGATGTATTCGAATTCGGAACATTGTTTTCGAATTAATCAAAATTTTGGGCTTCCGAAGAAGGGGAAGGAGTACGACTCCTGGGAATTAATTAAAGGGAATCAGGAGCTTCTTTTTCTTGAACACTTGCTTTCCTTGGTCAAGTTCTGAATTGAAATGTAATTAATTTAATGGTTCCTTTTTTTTCGGTCCTTGTATAGTTCATAGTGGCTATACCTCGCTTACAGCTGCTGGTTCTCTCTCATAACCTCCCATTCTGCTTTTTCTTTTCCTATTCATGTCCACCAGCAATTTTCATGGTTCAAAAAGCGATCACCCTTGTCACAAAGGTCCTTTCCTTTCATGTTCGCCACTTCGCCAAATTTGCCTTCAAAGCATTCATGAGGCGGAAGGGAAAAAACAGAATCGGAGAAATTGTCCTTCTTGGCCCACCGAAGAAAACACGTGGTAAGGGTGAGGTTAGAGAAATAGAGGGACTTGTTCTTCACGATTTGGTATATTATACATATGTAATGGGCTGCATGCATGGAAATATGAAAAAAGGGTTCCAGGACTTTGCCCGTGTACCGTAGTCCTTCAGAAACAGGAACTCTTTGGAATCTCGCGCTAATGTATCTCATAACTATTCATGTACATATTTGTGGAGTATGTACCGTTGCAGCACGCAGCTGTCTGCGTACTGAGTGTAATTGCAGAACTCTTAGAACAGGGTTCACCTCACACTTAGCCTCAGTATTTATAGTGTTGGACGTGTGAGAAAAATCTACAGTAACCCAACTGTATCTACTCTTTTTATATGAAAATAAGAGATCTTTGAAATTGGCAGAACTTACATATGTATATGATGAATAGTTTTCCACCCCTCTCGAACCTACCGCATAAACATATGAGTTGAGTCGAGAACCTGGACAATGAAACGGGCGGAGTTTGGGTCTCACTTTTGAAAAAATTGCGTTTCTTAATTTGTACTTATTCTGCAGGATCTTTGCACGTGTGAATATTTGTGGTTGTATATAAGGTAAAGTGCATCATATCCCTTTCGACTCTTCCTTCTAGCGCCCTCATCAGGAGCTGTTGCTAAGGATTATTTTAGGTGAATGAGAGGCGTTACATACAGCTGCCTGTTTTTGTTGAACGACAGGCCGTTTGTATGTCTTTCTATTCTGTTGTTCCGCGTATTTTTAGAGATACCTCATGCAATTTCTGTAAGCTTTCTTGCACAAACAGAAAAAATTTTTGGGGTTTATTTCTCACTCTTAATTTTGCTCATTTTCTTGCACTGGAAAAATGCAGATCTTTCCCAGTCTTTATACGAGAGGATTTGGACTAAATATTCTACTTGAATTCATATTGTGACTCCTTCTACTCCTGAAAAATTGCTGGAAAAGTCGAGTTGTTTTCAGTAATTATCAGCAGAAGCTTATTTGTCACTTTCAGTAACTTTTACTGTACAGTAGCGAACTGTTTGCTACTGTTCTAGCCAGCAAAATACTACTCATGACTGATTCCTAGATCTATATTATAAATCTTGCCCTCTAACCGCTTTCGTAAGGGAACAAAGGCAGTTGCTGACTGACCTGGTCTATATCCACATCGTTGAAAAATTTGATGAATTGCCGTAGCAACCTTCCGAAATTTTACGATTCTTGCCCGCTAGTGCGGAATTTTGGCGCCACACCTGAATCGCTCATTTTTTCCGCAAATTCCTGCCAGATGAGTAATGATTGAAGGCGATTTTCCCTCCTGCCCTACCAGCGCTTCCGCTTCGCTCAGGCGAATCTTTGGTTTTTTTCCTCTTCTCGCTAAGCAGGTGTCAAGTGACCGTCGGCTCGAATATTCTAGCAGAAAACATCGCCGCCAACGCGCGCTCTCCGCTACGAGAGACCACACCGATTGAGGGTGTAGGGTTGCCGCTTAGTTGGACATGCATCCGTGAAGAAGCGGAGGCTATTCGGGCAGAGATTGCAGATGGTGTGTAGGTTGGTGGTCGTTGGTCAGAATCTGTGCATAAACAATTGTGGATCCTGCCATTTTCTTTTTCTTCTTTGCCTTGGAATTTTATGAAAAAAATCTGTGTCACATTGCTAGGTATTCAACCGGAGATGGAAGGAAAAAAACAGAGGTAGATAGAAACAGTTATATGGATTGTTGGAAATGAGTTGAGCATAAATTTAAGGGAATCTATTAGTTTTTCCTCCTCTTCTCACATCATGGCCATTTGAGTTCACTGTTTACTAACTGCCCAGAGGACGAGGAATAGTCAAAGAAAATTGCTCAAAATCTTTTTCTTCACCTGACAATCCTTCAGGGACTTTTTCAAGAGCCCAAGTTCGCGCCTTATAAATAATCCCTTGGAAATTTTATTTTAACTTACCTAATATTCACCAAATGTTGACATTCCAGTTAAAATCGAAGAAATCAGGGCTGTCTATTTATTTCAAGCTTAGTTTCTATGAGAGGAGAGCATTTTAATAGCGAACTACACTATCCATTCACAATGATTCAAGCATAGGCCTCGCATCCAACATAATATATTTAGCAGTGGAGAAAAACAATGATGATGGCTTTGTATCTTCTCCACTAGTTTTTTTCTCCATTCGGCTATCCAGTACATTATTAAAGTTTGTGCATCAATGTGTTCTTTCCTTGGTGCTAATGCCGGAGTGAAGCAACAGAAATTGGGAAAAAGCTAATGGGCGATCTCAATCGATGTTATAGCAGTCTTATAAAAATACTCTGCAGTGTAGCGAGTGGAACATGCCGCTAGAAACGATTTCTTGTTACAAGCAATATCGGCATATCCATGAGAGTGTTAGTATCCTGTTAGACTTAATATCTTGGATACGCGACTAGACAGTCACGTGATCCACTCTTCTTAACATTACTCTTTAAGCTCTTTAAGTAGAGATGAGCATATGTGTCAGTATCAATTTGTTTAATTACATTACTGACATATAACAGTACTATGTATGTACAGTATTTCCCTAGGAAAGTGTTATGAAGCAAATCGCAACAGATGACATCATTATGAATCATGATTGATTTATTCGGTTTTTGCCCAGCTTAATTAATTCGCTAATAGAGGACGGCTTTGTGGATTTCTTGCCTTAGTAAGCTACAAATCCAAGGCAATCATTCATCGTCCAGGCGTCGTGAGTAGATATCTCTTGACATAGAATGTTCGCGCAAAAAATTCCTTTCCCAAGTGGGGTGAGGGGGATCCTAGACCCCAGGTGTTTGGAGTTTTCTCACAGTTGTAGTGTCTGTTCCACTCCGGGTGATATTTACGTAGATAGCGTTTGTAATAGAGAGGAAATAGTCTGATTGAGTTTCCTCTCATCGCCACTAATTTTTGCCTCATCGTTTGTTGCACTTCGAAGCAGGTGTGCTGTTTTTACATCATGTCAGTGGCACATTACGAGCAGGATATTTGCGTCTTGACGTCGTGTTACCTACTCCAGCTGACTCCACTTTCCACTATTTCCACTGGTAAGCCGGGAGTTGTTCTGGGCAATAGGAAAAAGGCTAAATTGATAAGTCTTGCGTTGTGTTGCAGTAGTGCTAGAGATTCTTTGCGTGGACCCTTGCTCCTATTTAGAAGTGTTTCAAACGTAGACAACCATGATGAACTCGTCAAAATTCATCAGCATTTTAATGGTAACCTGAGTTAAGTTACCAGACAGAGCTAGGTCTGGGCCAGAATTTCTCTGAAATCACGTACCTCATTTTCCTGAAAATTTCTCCTTTAAAGGCTTAGACCTCTAAATAAATGACTTAGATCTCTGAAAAATAAACTCTCCCCTAACATCGTGACATCTTCCAGACAAGCAGTTGCTTTTCTTAGGGAAAGTTCGCATGAAGATGTTGTTTTTAGCAACTAGAACGCGTGAATGCCAGCTTGATTGTGGAGGACATCCTGTGTAAAACCGAAGTCGGTACGGAAGCCTTGCGCTAGCGCAATCAGCAACGAACCCATTGTGACATCATTTAGCAAAATGGGTTCGCAGCTAGGAATACAAATAAGGACAGGACGACACATGGAAATTGTCGAGATTTTCTGGAATTCTATTTGATTTGCATAATCGCTAGGATTTTGTGAATTTTCGCAAATTCACAGGGACATGCACTACTGCCGCTGGTGCTCTGATGATGTTGCTGGTGTTGAAAGGTCAGAAGCTAAAGCCCTAGACACTGTACTATAGGACGTATCTATTTTTAATGGATTAGGGGACCTTTACCATTTTCTACTTATTATGGATTATTCTTCTTATATAGGGTATATTGACTTTTATAGAGGGTATAATGACTTAGAGACCTCTTATAAGATAAACAGTGGCCTAGAACGTACTCCCAGAAGCCCACACTGGTATAATGACTTAGAGACCTCTTATAAGATAAACAGTGGCCTAGAACGTACTCCCAGAAGCCCACACTTGTTTACGGAGGAAAGACGGCTCCAGAAATCAGACATGGAAAGTCATTCTTCTCTTAAAGAATCCCAGACATCCTCCTAATCTCATAACATGAGCAAGAACTGAAAACGTTTCTCAGGAGGCCTATCTTATTCATAATTACGTTCTGTGCCCAATCCTTTGGGAGATATGAATGCCTCTACACTAAACCGAGGTGTTCAACCTCCTACGTATGTCTTCGGTAAGAGGAGGATACAGAGCTCAGTTATACAAACCAGTATAGTCTTTTTCATGGGAGCACAGTAAAAGGACCTATCTTCGGATCCTAGTGCATCCTAGAAGAGAAAGAGGTGCACTTCTTCTTGGGAGCCTATCCCTCTCATGATGGATTGGGGATCACGGGATCTCTCAGTGCAGCCTTAACCTACGTACGGGAAGGGTAATGAGCGAGAAGAGACCACAGAAAGCTCTCTACTTTCCAATTTAACGAATGGGACCCTAGAATCTTGATGTCTGCCGTCGACTGATCGCCAAGAAATTCGCTGACAATGAAGGCAGCGTCATCGACTCCCTTGATCTAATCCACCGGCGTAACTCGGCCTAATTGCTATACTGCAGCAAATTGGTGGCATCCAAAAACCATTTTAACATGAGTTCTAACAAAATTGACGACATTATTCATGCTCCACATAATTAAAAAAAAGAAAAAAAAAAGAAACCCAAGATCGCTTTAAAACCTGAGTGAAGTCAGAAACCCAAGATCGCTATAAAACCTGAGTGACAAAGTTTTTCGTGGGTGCTGCCTTTAAGAAAGGGCTGAGGGTCTCAGTTCTAATGGAAAAATGTCCAAGCCTCATATAAACTGTGGAACCTTGAGCTTACCAGAGCAAATATGTAACTTTTCGTTTAATTATTTGTTTCTCTATTTATTTACCTATCTATCCAACATATTCATATTAATCGTGTGCCAACTCGGAGGGGAGTACTGACAGTTTCTGCTAAACCGTGCTTGCCTGATAGACAGCAAGAAGCTGTTCATATATTTCGCTATTAAACTAATATTTATTGATTATTATCACACTGATATGCTACATGTTTCACTAGATTTAATTTTCCAGACAAACTTTCGGAACTTCCGCGGAGCTTGTTCGGAACTTCCGAAAAAATCGACGAGGGACGTCATATTTCCGCGGAAGTTCCGAAAATCGGCAAGCTCCGCGGAAGTTTCGAAAGTTTGTCTGGATTTATTCTTTTTGGTGTTCACATGGGTGAAACAGTGACGTTGACTTCACCTCCCCTTTTCTTTTGAGAGGGTTTTCCAATCCGAGAAGCCTATACATATTTTCTTATATGTATTGATCTGGACGGTCCCTCACAACGCTCATCCCTTACTAGCGGGGGAACAATGTCCGAATTCTCCCCAACATCACCGTAGGTCAGGCTTCAGACGTCTTCGGACCTCTAGGCGTCAAGGATTATGTCAACGGATGTCCGCGATGGTCAACGATTAGACCGGATCTTGTCATTAGTCACACAGCGACACATGTTTGTTCACAGAGGACAAGTGTGTTTTTCCGGCCAGTTGACAGCATGTCAAGTGCTGGTCGAAAGTGCTTCCGCTATTTACTGCTTTGTTTACTGTTTGCGCTTTTTGAGTTCTATAGGTAAGGGATTCGTGAGCTGAGCTTACTTTCCTTGGATGTTTTTTTATTGCTATGCAATTCTTCCAATGTATACATGGACAGACGTTAAAACATCTGCTCTCAATGTTGTGCAAAACTGCGTGATTGCTAATCGTCTAGGCTTTCCACTGAGGGATATTTTTACTCCTGACACACCTTTCCATAGAAATATCCAGAATTATTCATCTCTAATCATGAGTGCAGCTGATTCTGCAGCATTTTTCTCAGCTTAAGGTAGAACCCAAGCGATACTAATAGGAGAATTCTGGTACCGTACCTCATATCGCTTTATGCTCCTCCATGAATGGCGCTTGTCCTCATATCTGGGTTTTCAAAGTGACCTTTATTTAAATTAATGAACTAATTACCACGCCAACTTCTAATTAAATCCTCTAAAGCACTTTTCAATTGTTTGGCTCGTCTCTGCAGAATGTTAATTCGCTTATTTACTTTTCTTGGAACCTACATGTTTTGTTGACTTAATTCAGGAAGAAAAAAACTTTAAAAAAAAACCCCGAAACCTAACTTTTGACGAAGGGTTAATTTCGTAGATTTTCGTAGGATTTCATCCGGACGTGGGATTTGATCGTTGCCATGATGCTCATACATGGTTTGTACATCTTTCAGCCCTTGATTCATACTTTTTTGAGATGGAGTTCTGCAGAAAACACCCTAGATTCTCCAAAAAAATCCTGAACAAGTGTGCCATTGCATGTAATACTGCTGCTTTGGGAAATCCTGCATATTGGAAGAGGTTTAAAGTCAAAGGACCGATGGAGGCTCCGAAGGTTTGCTATGGGTTTGGCTCGCTTCCAACATCATAAAAGACCAAATCTTAAACATGCACTTTGAATGGAGCATTCGTTACTGTACTCACTACCAGAAGTAGTCCAATACGATTTATGAGATCGGCAATGGCTAGGGTGAACCCAAGTAGAGGGTAAAATCCAAATAATCTCCACATAAACGCTGCCTTTCTCGGAATTATACCGTTATCCAAGTAAATTGTGGTTGAATATAGAGTAAACCATGCGTTTTCAAATCTAAGTGCAGATTTCGCTTGAGATTAATACAGATATCGGGTAACTTTAATGCTTTCCACTTGGATCTCGAAAACAATCGGCCTATTTTCTCACCCGATTTCTCACATGCTCTCCTCGACTTTTGGCGGAAGTTACCAGAGTACTAATATTAAAATACCGCGCCAAAAACAATATGATGGGAAAGAAAGGCATTTTCTCAGCCGCTTATGTTACCTTGATCATAAGCAAGCATTCAGTCATCATTTAACTTCTGTTGTTCGAGAGTACACCGAGCTAGGAATCACTTCCGCATATCAAACCTCTTTCCCTGGATGAAGGAACTTGGAGGCCCGAAAAATAACTTAAAATATGAAATGATAATGTTCAAGAACATTTCAATGTCCTGTCAAAGAATATAAATAGGAGAAAGCTCGGAGGAAACATTGTGTTCTATTTAGAAGATAAAAAAAGAGTCAATTTTGAACTACAGCGATTTGAATGACTCAGTGCAATGATTCATTATATTGGGTTGCTCACTGGTTGAAAATCAGTTTATCCGAGCCTTTTCAGAATTTTCTGGACTGACCCTTAAATACCTGAGCTGCATAGATAGGATTTTAAACAGTTTAATGAAAGTGTTTTCCTGTGGTTCTTTGAATAAACGAAATGTCAAAGATGTGTGAACCTTATTTTTGTGAAAGTAGTTTTCTCATGTTCGCTTCTCTATGATCCTTTCCGTTCTTGCTATCGTTTTGGCAGATGCAGAAGATTATCCCGTTGATGTTATTCTAATTTTTGCTAATTCTATACAAATTTGCTTATATTTTTCGGCTTACAAGCCTATAAATACTCATTTGCTAGTAAATTTCTGGTCAACTTGGCTGAACTATTTTTTCTTTTCCTTCATACATAACTCAATTGTTCCGACTTTCGAAGGATTTCCTCGGAAAGAAATGAGATTTCTCAATTTTCTTTCATTGTGGAATGTTGTTTTTCTGGGAGTCTCTATAGCAACCATTGTTCCCTAAAAAAAATTATAGTGCCACCTTAAGATCACTGGCATTGCCATGGTAAAGCCTATCCTAGATTCAACAGTAGCATCCCTCTTCCCAGTCATTTCCCTATCTGTCCCTATTTTCCTTCCATTTTTCCTCTCCTACGTCAGCACCATTCCAATTCCGAGCTTGTTTTCATTCCATCTGTCCCCTATTAATAGCACCACCCTCGGCGTAGTACGTGCTTTTTGTGGACTTTTTCAATAGTTGCTCGTTAGCGTCGAGCTGTGCCGACCCACTTTTGTGCTAGAAATACACTCACACATCATTCGCTACCCTACCGTACCGCTCGGCTACGTACGCGTCTCTGAATGTATCCTGAAAACACTACGGTTGATCTGATCCGATGCGCTCGGAGGCTTTCGCTTCTGTTACCGATTCAAGGTAATGGTGAATAGTTGCTCTAATACCACTATTGGTGTTTTTTTTTTCAGGCTAATTTTTTTCAGGACCTATACATTGAGTTTTTTCTCGGGTTTTTACAAGGGAAAATTTTCCGCGGACACAGAACCTGAAGAAAAAAGCAGTGGGTAACTGATGGCGGCTGTTTCTAGATAAGGTCCAGGCACTAACTTTACTTTCATGCGTAATCCATCGTCACCTAGTCCTTTCCAAGATTTAATTTAGCAACTGTGACCAAAGTATGTCAAACATACTGCTATCTTAATGAAATCTTATAAAAATCCAGTGGGAAAGTCTATTTCCCAGCTCCCAGAGGAAAATACTTCCCTTCCCCGCATGTCTCTAAGAAGATATACCTGCCATACCTGATGTACCGCAGTGTCTCGTCCTTCTCAAACTTCTCCTGGATTATGGCTTATCTCTTGAACGCGTTTCACCGTTGGAGTGTATCTTTTTGCACAAAGTTTCATTTGCTGCTCGCAGACGTCAGCACTAGTGCATGGGAGCCAGACGTTGTTGTTCCTGACCTAACATATCGGGTGTCATTGGACGAAAGCGGCTCATTTTCTGTAATTCAACCTACGTATAGGGCATTTTCGCGGGAATTTTGCCCTATTTGAGGGATAGCTTGGAGAGGAGTGACTTGAGAACGGGTTTAAAGCGTGGGTATGGATAGCAGGGGGTGGCCTACGACCTGTCCAGAAGGGCCAAATTTAGCGTTTTTTTTTTGGTTAACCATGCCAAGAGAATTTTGCTAAATTTGTCCCCATCTCTGGTGACGTGTCTTTATCAGCGTAAGCCTTCGAATTTTCACGCAAGCTTAGCTGATTTGCTAGTTTAATGTAGTAGATTGCTGATTTACTTCACTCTTAAAATTGATAAAACTAAACAGTATAGTCGTGATAAACGAGTAGTTTTGTTAAAGTAATAGTATAAATCTCGACTGTGAAGAATAAATCCAAATATTCATCAAATTTTTTGTGATTCTTTGAGAAAGGTAATCCTAATGATTTAATTCTGCCCTCTGCTCACTCACGAATCCATTTTTAGCACACTAAACGTGCCCGAATTTGTCCTTAAAACGATTTTCATTTAATTATGGGCATGGGAAAGTCTCCAGAAAATGTCATGGATGCCCAGTTTCAGTACCTAAGACACTTAATGCATTTCTAATTGGCTAATTAGTTCATTAAATTGCTTCACACACAAACTTCCATGCATAGAAATTGCAGAAGTGCATCCACGTTCCTCCACGGGACAATTGTTCCATCTAGAAAATGTATACTAGGAAATGTATGGCTTCCTCAGCGGAAACTTCCAAAACCTCCTGGAAAATCTGCAAAAATCCACGCAATAACAGGCTGCTATGCAATTGTGGAATCTTTTAATGCTGAAAAGTACACGGATTTTTTCCCTGAGAACACTATCTATCGAGTGGATCCAGCTCTGACAAATGTAACGATTCTCTTCACTGCTCTTTAGTTTCCCCCTTACCTAATTCTATCCAACGTGACACCGTATTCTTTCCTATCTGTAATGTTCTATTTTCAATTCCTGAAGGAATTACCTATGCATTCTTTGAGCTACAGTAAACCACGCATCCTACAATGCTGTCTGATTTCAGAGAACTCGGACAGTGGAATGAGTTCTATGGAAAGTTCGCCGTCTGACGCAGCAACGTCACGGTTCGCGCGTAAGAAGTGGTCATCAGCATTTCGTGTCGTGCAAGGTCTGCATCGTTTCCGGCTACCTATATACAGAAGACATGTAAGTGGTTTTTACAACGAAAATTAGCGACGATTTTCCGGCTACGGTAGCAGGATTTTTGCGTGCCCGATCCTGGCGAAAATGCACACATCTCTTATAAATCTGCAGTAGTAGGAACAGCGAACGCGATCAAACGGAGTTATGGATTCATTGGTTTTTATCCAAAGACTTTGTAATGTACCCCTTTCCGGACCTCCAACCCCCTTCAGCGATGGGATTGGTGTAGATTGTCACCTCCCACTTTTGTGGGCGGAGCCAACCAATCAGAAGCAGGTGTCCAATTGACGTGACATATTGAAACTTTGCCCTAATTTTAGCGGCGCAATGCTACTGTTTTGTGGATCTTGCAATCTCTGCTTATTCTAGGCATAATAAATTCACAGAAGAGAATGGAAGGTATCCACAAACGTGGTAGTGAGGATCAATCACGCCCCGAAACGGATCCCTAGGGAACTTAAGCGAAAGCAACTGGCTGCACTGAGAGGAAACTTTGAGAACACTTTTCTGGATATTTTCTCAGCCCCAATAGCTACATATTCTAACCGAGCGCACTTTCCACTGACGCATTTTCTGGAAGAAATAGCAGAGTACGTGGCTGCATCGATAATTTCTTCCCCTGGTAGCGATATGATTGGTTGAACCTAAATTTAGCTAGCCAATCAGTGGCGAGCAGTCACTTTGAGGCACAATTTGGCCGTTATCTCTATCTCATTAATCAGAGAAATACACTTCAGAGTTCTCAGTTCCTGGTGGAGCTCATTCTCAAAATGGGAAAGAATTTTTTCAAAAATGGTATAGCACGAATTCAAGGTGTTAAACACCCACATCAGGTTTACTTCACCACTGTGTTAGCTCAACTCGTGCCGCTGGAGTGTTAGAAGATTTTGAGGGAAGTCTTCATCCTTTTTCATATCCGGAAAACACCGTTCTGCAATTTTCTTCAATTTCTCGAGACCTTATCGTTCGCCTGCACAGCCTAAAGTGGCCATACTCATGCGCAAATACTTGTGAAATCTCCCAGAAAGAATTTCTTACTAAAAATAGCAGCTTTCCTTTTTCATCCGTTCATTTCCCACGGGAGATCGAACCTTTCTCTAGTTCTCCAGAAGTCAGCGCTTTCAGCCCTTCCTTTCCACTCAAAAATGTAGGAGCTAACAAGAGTGGCCATTTCTATCCTGAAAGCCGAGAAGTGATGCTTTCGTCACCGTAACCTTCGCTCTGAGGACGAGTAATTCGACTAATTTGCTGAATTACTCGCCATGCGTACTGCTTGCACACATGTGTCACAGAAGGTTCTCTTGTGATGACGTAAGAAGTTACCGGATTTGTGAATGGGGTGGGCAGTTTGTCGGCGGTTTATCCTCGATAATGTGTATATGTACAGCAATTGCCTACATGGTTCTTGGAAACGTTGAATCTCAACGGGGTAAAAATGCCTTTGGCTAAATTCATTCCAGAACCCTACTGATAATCAAGAGTCCTTGTTGCTCTTGCTTCCTTTGTGCTTCGAGTAAGGAAAATTACACACCCATGCGTTGGATTGCTTGGCGTAAAACGACTTCCCTAAAGAGCCCATGCTCCCACTAAAAGTGTCTTTACTCCGTAGGATGCGGGCCATTGAGCAATTTTTATGACGGAATTAATAGAAATTAGTTTTTGTCCGCGTTAAAAACTGATCTCCTGGTCTAATTAGCAATTTTTCTGCTCGAATTAAAATGCTTCTGTTTTTCGTGTGATATTAATGCGTTTTTCGTTCTGGTAATGGCAGTATATTAACATTTACAGGTTCAATTAACGGGTATATGATGTATCAGTTCACTTTCATGTTTTTGATCCCTTTTAATAGCTTTCAGGGAGATCGTTAGGACCAAAAGTTGAGAGGATAGGTCAAAGTATGGATGAAAATTCAAATTGAGGCTTTCATCTCAAAAGAAAAAACATAGTCTAGCTCTTGTAGCTAAAATCAGAGCGAAATAAAACGAAGCTTTCAGGGCTTTAACTTGCCAGGTTTACAGTAAAATAATGGGTAGCCATGAGCGGACGCAGTACGGAGGGCGAGGAAGGGGGAGAGCGAGCAGGTGGTAGATCTTCTCCATAATTCCATTTTTATTTTTTAGTAGGTACATTTCTCTAATTCCTGCCCTTCGAGCCCCTGAAATGGCAGAGAAACTAATTTTCCTCACCACATCTCCTTCCCCACAACCACCCCTCTGCGTCTCCCCTGAAAGTGACCTCAATAAGCAAGCCTTGAAAAATTCGCTGCTCAGATGATTTTGCTCTGGAGCACCGATGCATGAATTGATGGTCCCTATGAATTAAGTGAATGAATAAATATGTAAAGTCCCAGTAGATGTTGCAGAAGTAAGTCTCATAACTAATCAGGGTAATTCATAAGTTTTGAGAGGATGAATCATAGGGACCAGCAAACAAATGAATAAGTTAGCATGGAAAGCTGAGAACCTTGAATCTGAAATCTAAGGTTGCATCGTCTGAGAACGATGCTGAGGGAGAGATCCATAATTCATAGCAATCCCCATAAAGGCAGTGTCTCACCTCATTTTCGATTCTTCGACATCAGCAGAATCTGAACCTACTCGGGTGCAGTGTTCAATAATAAAACTCTCGAAAAACCCGTTTTCGAGAGACCAATCCAATTTCTCGCGGACGAGTTCCACGGCGAGAAAACTGCGTGACTTCTCTGCACCTCTTTTGACCTCATTGGTCGCATAGGTGTTCTCATTGCCGAAAACTGCGTCGCAGTCTCGGCCTGCGCTTGGAAAGGCGAGAGGTGCCTCGTACACCAGCCGAGAATTTGAGCAAATTCTCGGCCGGTGTAGCTGAGGTGAGACACTGCCTTTGGTGGTGGAATATGTGGTTAATAAATCTACAGTCCTCGAGAAATTCATTATTTTTTGCCTTTTCGCTATGGCCTCCTTCGGAAATCCCATAGAGGAATTTTCTGAAAGCTATGGTGAAAGAACGAGTTTTCAGTAATGCATCGAATCACACTAATTCACGGGTTTCTGCCTCCACAGGTTTCTTATATACATTCTATTAGGAGGAGGTGAGGCTTCTGGATAGGTTTCCATGCTTAAGTCGTGATGGTAATGGCGTGGATTTTAGTGATTTCGTATTCAAGATGACACAAAACCATAGGCGCTACAGCCAGGTCGTAAGATTCTACCCATGGGTTGAAAATTTTTGAAATGAGGTCTGCATGACACTCTGAAATAGGTAGCTGCTTTCGCCTTCTAAGATTCTGTCCGGGTAGTTACACTTTCGACACGATAACGGAAGTGTCCATGTTAATTACGGTAATTATATGGGCACTCCTTATCGCATTCCAGTAAACAGGGCGGACGCTCTGAGGGTAAGAGACTAGGCGGAAAGCTGGGAGTTAGATTTCTATAATATTTATAGGCTGAACCTATAAATCAGCAAACGCAAGCTGCTATGGGCTAGCTACAAAGCGTTTGAGGACTGGACTTTATTTATTCACTTATTTATTTATTTACTTTAAGAGGGAGTAAACAAAACATTCACGCGGCAAAAACATTCACAACAGTTTCAACAATAGGTCAACATGTATTTCTTCCTAACTAGCTGTATTTTTGCCCTTTTTGTCTTTTATTGATTTCCAGGTCTTCTTTCACAACCACATAACTCAAATAGTACTCACAAAATAAACAAATAAGTAAATGAATGAATAGGACTGAAACCGACGGTACAAATAGTCTAGACTCGATCCGATTAATCCACCATGGCTGAATTTGTCCTTCTAGTTTTGTTCCGCAAAAAAATATCAAGTAAATGTCATCAATGTCATTAAATATTTAAACCAACCTATGTGTGGACAAATTCCAGTGATTCTAAATGAATTTAGTATGATATTCAGTCCAAGCTGGTTCCTTTAAACATCACTTGTCAGAATAAATCTCGCAGGTTAAATTTGTCCATGTTGGACAAGCCAAAATCTATCCACTCGGCAATTTTCATCTCTTTTTCTCTTGTTGTTTGGCCCTATTAAATTCATTTATTTATTTCCATGCACTATAAAGTGCGCCATAACCAGAAGTTTGAACGAAAATTGAATACTAAGAATCCTAAATATCTAAGAAAAATTGAAAATTTATGGTGAGAAAATGGTAAATTTCCAAGGACTAAATCAATCATTGGCATCACTGTACTTCTTACTCACAGGATAAATAGTTCAGGAGTGTCAGCGGGATGTGTGACCGTCTATTTTTTAGGCGTGACATAAAATACGCCTCATAGCTGCATTGCATGAACTTGCACTAGTTACGCCGAACAAGGATGAATTCAATCTATAGGGGATCTGCAACTAGAACTTGACAAATTTCTTTGTTTTTACTACTCTGTGGGTAGATCATGATGCTTATCGGTGTTTACCCACATACATGTATATGGAGGACCGTAGCTGCACACAATGTATCGAATCCGACGGATATCTATTTTAGTCGCAAGAACGTTAATGAAAAGCTTTTATTGAGCTGCCCGCTAATATGTGCAGAAAGCCTATTTTCGTCTTGGATGTTGGAATACTCCATTAAATCGCCAGAAAAAGATTTGTCCCCACAGGCCACTCCTAATTACATCCTCAGGGCATGTTATCGCTCAAAAAAGAGAGTAATTTAGGATACGGGCGAATCTTGAGTAATTTGGGAGGATAACGCTCAACTCGGAGACTCCAATTCGAAATTCCGCTCTGCTTAATATCTTAAGAAAATTAGGGAAACGCGAAAATCCGGCGAAAAGACCCTCTGCTTTTGGTCTTCAGGATGCAGAATTCCAATTTTTCCTTGAATATGTGTCGAACATTTAGCCGATAATGGCAAAAAAAAAAGAGAATGAAGTTTTCTTCATGTACTCTTGAGCTTTCTGTTGTAAATCTTGAGATTTATTTTGAGAGTTCATAGTTTTTGCATAGCAATAAGTATCCGGCTATCCATTTGAACGAACTTTGTGCTGTTTTTTTTTCGAATGATTAAACAAATTGTCTGAACTCGCGAGCAAGTTGTGAAGCAAAGAAGTTGTCTGGAATAGATTAATATAATTATCCAATTTTGCAATTGTCCCCGGATTCGAAAATGTCTGAACTGCTCTGCTGAATGAAGCTCGAAGCGCAAATCCAATGAACTGCAAAATGATGAACGTATTAACACGAAATGAAACATTACTAGCTACATCGGTAACATGAATACCAACCGATGTTATAGTAGTAAAACTTGGTAGAGCGAAAATTAAAATCCAGAATGTTTTACAATGGTATAGCTCCCCCCCCCCCTTCCTCCCTACAGCAACTTTTTAGCACTGGTTTTTGTTTGCAATACACCGGATACGAATTTTTCTTCATACGAGAATGGCCCGCACTAGAAAAAAAATGTGCTGAAATACATTGAAGTAGTACTACGCAGAAGTACTACGCACTATCATAAAATGTGTGGACCCAACACTCTAACATAGAGCTGTTTCCAGCCTTGTATTAGGAAATACGAGATAACATAATACTATACTAGGAATACATAATAATATGTAATAATAATAATAATCATAATAACATAATACTATATTGGGAATACATAATAATATGCAATAATAATAATTGTAATAACATAATACCATATTGGAAATACATAATAATATAATAATATGTAAAATCGCTAGAAATTAACATCAAAAATTAAAATAAAAAATATCTATGTCCTTGGCAATGACAGAAAGTCTCATCTTTATTTAAGAATCCGCATGCAAAACATGACGAAACCTTCAGCCGTAGAACTCGAGAAATTTGCGTTTTCTTTTTCAACTTTCATTTACGAGTTGTCGGCTTGTATCATATTTTTTGAATGGCAAATATTTTCTCCATAGCCACGTACTTCTCCCACTGCATGTGACATACGTGCTGAAAAAAATGGTAAGAAAAACTTCAACAACACTGTCAAAAAGTGCTCAAAGTATAAGGTGAGCGAATAGACTGCCGCTATACTCGTAGCATAGGAGTGAAAGTATGTACATATACAGCTGCTTTGAGCGTTTAGTAGGATCATCCACAAAGTGTATTCATTTTTCCATCTTGTCTGGTTTCCCTTCGCCAGATCTTCCCTCTCAATCTGTTCTCCAGCTGCGTGACTGCGCTCCTAGTGTAATTAACTAGCAGAAGGCACGAGACATTTGTGGTCTTGAAATTCATTGCAACATTACTTGTTAGCCGGTATGAGTTGTTTACATTACCCACTACAACATTACATAACTACCATTTGTAGGCTTGTTGCAGGTGTATTGGCTACTCCATGAGCAAATTTTGTTGAGTAGAAACTCGATTTTAAAAAAAAGCTATTTGCTGTTCCACGTGAAAGGATACCATGGACATATTACATATTAAAGATAGAGAAAATGTGGGGATATGTACGGTATTCCGAGATGCAGACAGCAAATTTAGGGGTTACTCATGAGTACCCAACTCTCATCGCTTCTGAAACACATTAAACGAGCTGTAGGTTATTTGATAATGGGATGTAAGCACCTTTGAGGAACTTCTCCATTTTTGGTCGACTCACCACATGTTTCTGCATTCCGAATCTGGACACGACACGTAAAAATTGTCTATAAAATAAAAAAAATAACCTGAGATCCCGTCCATTTTATGCTTTATCAAAGAATTTCCCTACACTTCTACCCTTCTTTCACCCTTTCTGCACTCCTTTACTCGATGGTAACAGAAAATAAATGGGAAATAGTCCTCCACTCCCAAGATTTTTATAACTGCTGCTGGATATGTTGCAAACCATGGAATGTAGCAACTGCTAGGTTTTTGATAGCGATTTGTCAGCTTTATTGGAATATGTATGAGCTAATGGAGGTTTTTGCTCTAATAAATCATTTGAAAGCACATTAAGCGCCGGCTGAATGGCTCTAGCGTTTGCGACTATTTTTACATCAAGTTCGTACAGCTTCTAATGAGCTTGCCGCGTTCCTATTGAACTCCTGCAAAGCTACGTATTTCCACTAAAATTTTTCGGAGCTAAAAGAAGACATGAAAGAGTGGTTCTAGTTAACTTTATTCGGGTTGTTAACTACTTATTCCTCCGTTATTCCTTAAATATCAGCATATAGAAATAGGTGCTCTGGATTTACTTGATTGATTACCATTTTCGCTTGAGCTAAAGAGACCACTATAAAGAAATGCTCTCTTTAGCTCAAGCAGGTTCTGATGAGGTGCTCATTTATTGGGGTTTTTTCGAAGATTTTCTTGATTTCCTTGGAAGTTCTTCCTTATTCCTTGGGAAAACAGTGAAGTTATACTCAGAATGGTGTCGAAATCGGACAAAGAGCAGCGCTTTTTGTTCTATACAGAATATGGCAACCTTTTTTAAAAAATTTTTCAAAATTTCAAACCGCTTAGAATGTAATTTCCATGGCATACATATCCTGGAACTCTGTGCCGCTGTTCATGGACGTTTCCAGGAAGGAACTAATCTTCCCACAAACCCAAGGGAGAGGTAGGAAGTTTCTTAAACAACATTAGGTGTTCTTGTCTGAAAATGACGCCATACCAAGGAAAGGAAACGGATGTTGAGGGCTATAAAGTACAGCAGTTTCTATCGGGGAAACTCGTCCATTCTTGGCTAGGGAAAGACTGCAATCGTCGCGGACCTGGATGCATCCTTGTGATTACCCAGGGTAAACTTTTTGACGCTCATGTTAACAATG